>JBANSL010000006.1:64378865-64416365 GCA_037127255.1 Persicaria tinctoria
GATTATAAACTCTATAGCAAACCAGTCTATAGTCATAATTTAAAGAAATTACACAGTAGGGTCATAAAACACAAAAGGAAGAAATATTTGATTAACCAAGGTATTATACTACAGTTAATTCAATACACTCCAGCTAGCTACGTCGATTTACATGCAACGATACATACTGGGAAGATATTTAATCCCAGTCGATACAACTGGATGACCAGTGCCTCAAGCCGTAAGGTCACTAACTCGGAGATTACCCGCCTCCACAAAAAGGTTAAGAATGAAATTTAGTTTCTGAAATATCAGAGGGCTAGGTAAGAGGAATATCTGGACTCATATTGAGGCTACAACAAGATCAGAACATATAAAAGTTCTTGTACTAGCAGAAAAGATGCTTCAAACCCTGTTGAACAAAAATGCGCGAATATTTGTAGAACATATTTTATTTAATTTTTTAGAATTTGAGTTCGACCCCTTTTGGTTATCCTCTTGATTCGAAGTCGTATCGACTCCAAGACTTAAGCGGTTTTGATGATTTGGGCTGCACCCGAGTTTTAAAGGGTTGCCTACGTATCTCTTGGAAGAGAATCAAGCCTTACGTAGTTCAGAGTATTTGAATTGATTTTTATTTTTGGGTTTTGGTGATTGAACCCGACGAGCTTGAGCTTTTTTGTCAGGTGTCCTACGTACCCGTTTGGAACGGGATCAAATCACCCGTAGTTCTTTTAAGGACAAATTTAATTTGATTTGAAATGGGCGACTAAATCCAATACTTCTTTTATCAGACTTCCTACGTAACTCGTAAAAGAGCATCAAGTCTTCACGTAGTTCTTTTTTAAAACCGTTTGAATTTGAGAAAATTTGATTTGAGATTTTAACTCCGTCTTTTGCTTAGAAGTCAATTTTAAGATTGACCCACTAGAATAAACTGACAACGAAATTTTACGAGTTTAACTCTATGAATTTGTTAAACCCAATTTCTAACTTGTGCCAATTGTAATTTTTATATCTTAATGGATCAATTTTGTAATTAAAAAAAATCTCAAAATGTTGCAACGACGTAATATCGGTTGAACAAAACTTGACGGGCTCACTTTTGATTCATTTCAATCATATATGATTCATGTGGACCGTAATGTGGTCTTTGCAAATAACAAAGCTATTTTTTTTTCTTTTATTTGTCCGAAGTTAACGGGATTTTAGCTCAATTTATTTGCGGTCCTGCTATTTGCACGACGAAGTTCTCGCCATCGGCACGGTGCCGGTGCCGGCTTCTCAAATCGGCAGAACATCATGCCGGCCCCGGACTCCCAATTCGGCATAGGTTGAGGGAATCCAGCAGCTTTCGTCACATCAGTTAAATCGACTGGAAAAGCTAGCACGGGACCTGCATGCCGGTGCCGGATTCCGGATTCGGTTCGGTCACATCAGTCAAATCGACTGAAAAAACTGCAGATTCCCTGCAGCTTTGCCTCGGGCATTGGATGCCACACTGGGAGTCCGGCACCGGCATTCGACGCTGCCGATCTGAGAGTCCGGCACCGGCACCGTGCATATGGCGAGATAACGCCGTACAAATAACAAAAAGGTTTATCTGGCTTTCGTTAAGCCCATTTTTTAACAGCCCACTCGTGCACCAGTTCACAGTTTTCAGAACGCAGGTATGTTTTTCTTTTCCTTCGTCTTCCTCCTCCTGGCGAGCGCTACGATGCTCCCGAGCGGCAACAATCTTTCGGCGCACCACCCTAGAGCTTCGACCGAGCATCTGAGACAGAGGAAGGTGAAGCAACGACGGGTTGAAGGTGAGGGTGATGGCCATGATGACCCGCTGCTGCGTCGTCCCTGGTCAGGTGCGCTCAACCCCTTCCCGAAGCCTTCGAGCTCAGATTCACAAATCTAGTTTAATATTTGGGTGAATTATATCCCAAATCTCAAACTTCTTCTCATAGTGGTTGCCATTGGAGGTCTAATTTTTCAGGTTCGATTGATTTTTTCCGGAAATTATGATTTTAGGGCTTGCTTTTTTTTTTTTTTAACTTATGCAATTTGGGGGTTTTCGGTTTAGGATGAAGACGAAAGAGAATGGAGCGGATCTGTGGGACGAGCGGCCGTCAATTGAAGACGAACGGCGCTCTAAGGAGAGGGTGTGACAGGTTTGTTTTCAGTCCCTCCCTTGTGATTTGCCCCTGGACTTGATCCGATCTGGGTTTCAAATGATTTGTAATTTGGGATTTTTCTGTTTGGGGTTTTTTGGATTTGGTACAGCTTTGGAGGGGATGTGAACTCGAGGTTTAAGGAGGCTGTTACGAGGGCCAGAGAGGCTTGACTTGGAGCAAGGCAATGCAGCATGGACGATTTGTCGGAGACAACTGCTGTTTTGGCTTCTCAGCTTGGGTAGGTTAATCTAACTTTTCCCTTTTCTTTTCGCTGAATTGGATTAAGTGTTTGTGATAGACTGACTTTGATTTAGGGATCTTGATTTGGGGTTAGTTGCAATTTGGTAGGCAACGTTTTTGTTTAGGATACTTAGTTTTCCCCCCTTTTGATAAATTTTGGGACATGTCCTTTGTTTGAGAAACTAGAAGAAAGAATGTCGATTTGTTTTTTTTTTTTTTTTACAGGCTGAATTGATTTGATCTGCCTAGAAAATTTGTTCTCTTTCTCAAGACAATATGTGATCTTTTTCTGCTTTCAATTTCATTGCAACAAGACTGTTTCTTTTAGTTTGTGAAACTGTTTGCAAAGTCTAGGGAAATCTGTTTTGCTTGTAGCATCCTTATGTTGCCATGTTTTGATTAGCACAATCTCCCAACCTTTTTTTTTTTTGTTAACAGATTCCCGCAGAAATTTTGACAGAACTTCTCCCTTGTTTTAGGGTAAACCTCTGAAATTATTGCCTTGAGGACTTTGTTGTGTGAGACTGAATTTGCTTGCAATTTTTTTGCTTGATTTGGCCGCCTAGTTTAGGGAAAATCCAGCATGAATTAGTCCGCTAGTTTAGGGAAAATCCAGCAGTGTTTTGAATATGAATTTAGGCAGCGTTTCGCCCTTTTTAGGGCTATTTGATGATTCCGAAACCCAGGCCACAAGCGAAAGCCTGCAAGGTTTGCAAGGGCCTAAGCCACGAGCGAAAGCTTGAGGGTTTGCAAGGGCGGGGTTTCGAGAATCGATTTTGGCAGCATGTCGGCTTGATTTGGGGCAATTTGATGATCCCGAGACCCAGACCACAAGCGAAAGCCTGCAAGGTTTGCTAGGGCCTAAGCCATGAGCGAAAGCTTGAGGGTTTGCAAGGGCGGGGTTTCGAGAATCGATAAGAATCCCCACGCAGAGAGGGAGCTACCTTGTTGGCTCTCTCTTCTTCCTGCTTGTGTGTTGGCTTTCTTTTTCTCTGCCTTTTTTTTTCTGCAGTCTTTTTTTCTCCCCGTCTGATTTCTCTTTTTTTCTAACCCTAGCCTTGATCACCTTTTATAGGGGAAAAGAGGAACTGAAGATATATTTTTATTTCCTTTTAAGATATATTTTTTCCTTGCTCTAGCTGATCTTCTATCCCTTTTTTTTTAACTGTCCATCTTTTTTTTTTAGCAGATAAGGACAGATTTTATTTACCTCACTGCAATATTTTCATTCTAGAACTCACGTGTATAAGGGCTTCTTTTTTCCGAGTACTTTTCTACTTCTTTCCTTTACTTTATTCCTTTTCCAGTTGCTGGGCCACTTTTCAGCCCATGAATGTTGATTTGAGCCCATCATATAAATTCTAGGCATTCATTTAGTTGCACTTGGAAGGAATATAGTATATCTATATTAGATCCTTTTTTTTTTTCCTACGTATGTCTGATCTCTCATGTAATGATTGAAATTGGTTAATTTTTCAGCTAAACAATCACTTATGAGAGCTCGAGGAAGCTGGAGTCATTTGTCGCATTTCGAACCGAGTGATTGACAAAGCCACAGGCTATACGATCGAGCAAGGATCGGATGAACCGCCATTGTATCTTACAAACTCAATTATTGTATTGAATGTATAGCTTCAGTTCATGAGCTTGTTGGATAAATGTATTTGACGTGTAGCATACTCCGCATATATTTCGCTTGATCGTAATTATTTGTCGACCAACTCGTATTCGTGTTCGATATATAATGTATTACGTGAAAGCTTCTACAAAAAAAATAATTTCAGGAGCTCACACGATAACTTTTAATCAAACAAGAAATTTTACCCCCAAACAAACCCCACCTGAGGAAAAATAATGGCGAAAGCCGGGATTTGACAAAATGCTCTTCAAACCGTCCAAGGGTTTATCGGGAGGACTATGCCTATTATGGAAGGAATCTCAATTTCAAAATGAAACGTTTACCGTAATGAACTCAACAGATAGAATCATCCATGCATCCTATACAAACAACTCTCCACCAATTACTATTGAAATCCTATTTGTCTATGCCACTCCCCATGAAAATGAAAAATCTGAATTCCGGAGAATGCTCTCCGAATATATAAACCAAGTCTCAGAACCGATTATCGTGCTGGGAGACATGAACGAAATATTAGAACCAGGTGATAAACTAGGGGGTGTACAACCTTCTTCATCAAGATATAACAGAATTCGAAATTTGATAACAAGTCACAATCTAGTTAATTCCCCAACCACGGGTAATAGATTCACTTGGAGGAAGAAGGAACATGGGGAGAACAACATCTATGAAAAACTAGACCGTGCTCTTATAAGTCACTCTTTGCTACAACAATACCCAAACCTTTACACAAAAAATCATGCCTTTGTAAAATCTGACCATGCACAAATCACCATCGACCTGATGGACAACCAAAGACCTAAGCTACAACCTTTTAAATTTGAAATGGCCTGGACAACTAGAAAGGACTATGAAACAATAGTACGAAATGCCTGGCGAACTAACCCTCCGGGGTCTCAACTCTTTAAATTAACGAAAAAACTACAAGAGGTCAAAAGAAAAAGCAAAATATGGAGCAAAGTGACATTCGGGAATATTTTCCGTCAAATTCACCAACTGGAAACGGACCTAACACAGTTGCAACAACAACTCTGCACTGCCTATGATCGCAGTCTAGACTGTAAGATTAAGCGATTAACAACTAAACATACTTCACTGCTTGCTTTTCAGCAAAAATACTGGAGCCAAAGGGCGAAAAGAAATCATATTAAATCCATCGATGCAAACACTAAATATTTTCATAAGATTGCAACAGGACGTAGAAACAGGAACATAATTAAACAACTCCAAACTGATGCAGGAATAACAATAAATAAGGAAAATGAGCTAAGAGAGCTAATAAAAAATGACTTTCACTCAAGGTACGCCTCTTCACTTAGGCCGCAAACAACAAACACTCTTCTTAACCAATTACAAGCAGAAATCTCAAATGCTGATAATGAATGGCTGATAAGACCAGTAAGCAACTCAGAAATAAAAAGTGCAGTTTTCAGTCTTGCAAATGAGAAATCTCCGGGACCTGATGGGTTCCCTGCTGACTTCTTTAAAAAATACTGGCATATTGTTGAACCCACCATAGTCAAAGCAGTAAAAAGCTTCTTTCTTAGCGGAAGAATTCTGAAACAAATAAATCACACATTTATAGCCTTAATACCAAAAACAGACAACCCTGTGAAGACATCCCACTACAGACCTATAAGCCTTTGCTCAACAACATACAAAATAATTTCCAAAATTCTGTCAGCCAGACTCAAAAAAAATATCCCAAAGATTATCCACCCACTACAAAGTGTTTTCACATCAGGAAGAGCAATCCAAGACAACATTCTAATTGCAAATGAGATCTTCCACTCCTTCTCGAAGAAAAAAGGATGTTCGGGATGGATGGCAATTAAACTAGATATGGAAAAAGTTTTCGATATGGTTGATTGGGATTTTCTACTAACTACAATGACTAAACTAGGATTCTCACCAAAATTTACAGACTGGATCAAGGAATGCATTACAACGGTCTCCTACTCGGTACTAGTTAACAATGAGCCAACTGAGCTTTTTCAACCAACTAGAGGCCTTCGACAAGGGGATCCACTGTCCCCATATCTATTCCTAATTATTTCTGAAGTTTTAGCTCGGGGATTACACTTGCAGTCGTCCAAGCCCCGCAGCCAGCTTGGGATCCAGTTAACACGAAATGGAACCAGAATTCCATTTTTGGCTTTTGCAGATGACATTGTCATCTTTGCATCAGCTACAAAGACAGGATGTGATCAGGTTAACAATATTCTTGCAGAATACTCTGCTATCTCAGGACAAAAAGTAAATAGACATAAATCTCATTTCCAAACATCAGATAACGTAACAGCAACCCAAAAAAACCTTATCCGCAATGAATTGAATATAAGTCATACGCCCAATCTTGGAAACTATCTGGGCTGCCCAATCTTTTCAGGCAAAATTAAAAAAGAGGACTTCCAAGAATTATTAATGAGCACGAAATCACAATTGCATAAATGGAAGGCGAATTGCCTATCCCAAATAGGAAGATGCACCCTAATTAAATCAACGCTTTCAGCAAAGCCACTGCACATAATGCAATGCTATATGCTACCCAAATCCATACATGTAGAATTAGACAAAATTAACCGGAATTTCCTCTGGAACAAGGGGCCCAATCATAAGCCCCTAATAAGTTGGTTTGAAGTATGTAAATCTAAGGAAAATGGAGGTCTGGGCCTTCGTAGTTCAGAAGACATGAACAAGGCCCTGCAGTTAAAGCTTCTTTGGAAACTACTTGCAGAACCTACTAACCCTTGAGCCCAGATAATAAAGGAAAAATACCTTAAACATGAAGAAATCCTAAACTATCGCAAAAAAAGGAAACTGCTCGTGGCAGTGGACACAACTAATAAAGTTGCTACCTCTCTTCAAGGCGGGTCTTTGCTGGTCAATTGCCGACGGGTCAACAATTAACTTTTGGACAGATATCTGGTTGGGTAAAACTCCACTAAACTATTTCATACACAACGACTCACAAATTGATATAACAACCAAAGTAAACCACTTTTTACAAAGCAACAAAATATGGGATCTAAGAAAATTAAACACACTCCAAAATATATTACCACGAGAAATTATAGATACAATATCAACAACACTAATACCGCAAAATATACACACTGACAGACTGTATTGGAAATGGAGCAAGAACGGATGGTTCTCAACCAAGTCTGCTATCGATATGATTCATAATCTAAAAGCACACGAATCTATGAATTTCCGATGGGTTTGGGAACTCGACACCCCACCAAAAATAAAATCCTTCATATGGAAGATCCTCAGGAATGGGGTGCCCACCTCGGTTAGGCTAGAATCCCGCAGGCTAGGAATACCAACAAACTGCCCGAGCTGTGATTCCTGTCACGAAGACCTCTACCATCTTCTCTGGGGATGTAATATAACAAAGGATACGTTGCTATCAAAAGACCTGAATATATTCATAAAGATCCATGATTGTTTTGAAATGAACAAAGCGATAAAGGACACAGTAATAGATATAAAGGAAAAAATTGGAACTAAAGACTTCATTAATCTGGTTTTCGATTGGTGGGGAATTTGGTACCACAGAAACAAGGCATTATTCGATCACATTACGCCTGATGTGAGACGAATAGCGTCATTCATTACTGAACAAAAATTCATCTGAAACACAGCCAAAAATGAAAATGACACAACATATCCAAACAACCATAAGCAAAAGGAAAGACCTAAACCAAACTGCAAAAGAAAGAGAACCAAGTGGGAAGCTCCGCCCCTGGGTATTTACAAGCTGAACTTTGATGGAGCTCTATCGGATCATAGTGGCTCTTATGGGTTCATCATTCGGGACACTCGGGGAAGGCCTATATGTGGGGGCTCAGGCCCCTCGCCTTTCCCCTCGGTATGCGGCTGTGAAAGCCTAGGATTCTGGAAAGGTCTTCTAGCTGCAAAAGACGTGAATATAACTAATCTAATAATAGAAGGAGACAATATTACCATCATCAAATGTCTGAAAGGTTTGGGGAAGCCTACTAGAGACTGTGAAATGATTGTCTCTGAAAGTCTAGTCTTGCTGGGCTTCCTCAGTTCTCTCGAGATTCGTCACGTCTATAGGGAAGCAAACATGGTAGCTGATAGACTAGCACATATTAATTTCGCTTTCCATGGGACTCTATTACCTGACGACTCTCTATTGCATAGTTTCATCCGTAAGGATGCTCTTGGCGGATAGTACTTTGTTCTATAGCCAAATTTTTTCCGTTTCAAAAAAAAAAAAAAAAAAATCTCATCTAATTACGCCATAGCAATAATAACTCTTGATGAAAAAAAATCTATTTACATATTTACCTGAGAAATTAAACATGAATCGAAAGCAAACTATTCAAAAGACCAGAGGTTAGTTAAAAAAAAAAAGACCAGAGGTGGATATATAATTAAGGCATGAAATAGCATGGAATTAGGACAAAATGGATATATGTATACATTTGTTATACACTAAAAATAATCAAGTGCGTATAGTCGTTACTTCTGATCGATATAAATTTTTTTCATCAATCAGAACATGCAATCCGTATACGGTATACAGAATAAAAATAATATTTGGTATTTGTCAAAATATCATGAAAAATATTAAAAATAATATTTGGTATTTGTTAAAAATCATGAAAAATATTATATACTTGAAACATTAATTCACAGGAAAATAAAAACAAAGAGTCACTACGCCATTTTGCAAGTTAGGCGACGTACATTTGTGGGTTCGTCACTTGAGAAGCATTCAGGCGACGTACCATATACGCGTTCGTCACCTGAGTCGAATCCAAGGAAAGTCAAAGGAGATCGAAGTTCAGGCGACGAAGTTATCATTTGTTCGTCGCTTGAGTAAATTTATGCGACGAACGTATGTAGAGTCGTCACCTGAGTGAGAGTCGGTAGGCCCACATTAAATTGCAGGATGTTGTAGCGACGAAGTTTGAATGAGTACGTCGCCTGAATGAGGGGTAGGTATGACACATTTATTACTACATCACCTAGGCGACGAACATATGCTAAGTACGTCACCTGAGTCGGTACTTGGAGACATTCAAGCGACGAACATAGCATATGTTCGTCACTGAGTTCCTAAAACAAAGGCGCCAAGTTTTCCCGCGCTAATTTTGAGAAGAAAGTGTGTATCTATATAAAATCAAAAGATCGAGTCTTGTATATCTATATATGATTTTGGTAGATAAAATATTTAAAATTAGCTCAATGTAAAATGATAGATTTTGTACGTAACCACTTAAAGTCTTAAAATATAAAAACTTAATTAAAAAATATTACTGGTATAACATAAATCATGGTAAAATATTTAAGATCGGTATTATGGTGAAGATCAAGGTTTTGAGACCAAAATTTGAGTGTCAGATCGAGATTTGAGACTGAGATTGATATCGAGATTTGAAATTTTAGATTTGTCAAGATTAAGATTAAATCAAAATCCACATTTTATATTGAGATTAGGGGGAGAGGTGATATTTGAGTTTGAGATTAATTTTGAGATCGATATTTGAGATAGAGATTGCGAATTGAGATTTGTCATTGAGATTTGAAATCAATATTAAGATCAAGATTGACATTTGATATTGAGATTTTATATTTGAGAATTAGAGGGAGAGTTGATATCTGAAATTGAGATTAAGTTTGAGATCGAGATTTGAGATGGAGATTGCGATTTGAGATTTGTCATTGAGATTTGAAATCGAGATTAAGATCAAGATCGACATTTGATATTGAGATTTGATATTTCAGAATTAGAGGGAGAGTTGATATTTGAGATTGAGATTAAGTTTGAGATCGAGATGTGAGATGGAGATTGCGATTTGAGATTTGTCATTGAGATTTGAAATCAAGATTAAGATCAAGATCGACATTTGATATTAATATTTTATATTTGAGAATTAGAGAGAGAGTTGATATTTGAGATTGAGATTAAGTTTGAGATGGAGATTGCGATTTGAGATTTGTCATTGAGATTTGAAATCAAGATTAAGATCAAAATCGACATTTGATATTGAGATTTTATATTTGAGAACTGAGATGGAGAGTTGATTTTTGAGATTGAGATTAAGTTTGAGATCGAGATTTTAGATGGATATTGCGATTTGAGATTTGTCATTGATATTTGAAATCAAGATTAAGATCAAGGCGACATTTGATATTGAGATTTTATATTTGAGAATTAAGAAGGAGAGTGGATATTTGAGGTTGAGATTAAGTTTGAGATCGAGATCGCGATTTGAGATTGAGATCGCGATTTGAGATTTGTGATTTGTCATTGAGATTTGAAATCAAGATTAAGATCAAAATCGACATTTGATATTGAGATTTTATATTTGAGAACTGAGGTGGAGAGTTGATATTTGAGATTGAGATTAAGTTTGAGATCGAGATTTTATATGGATATTGCGATTTGAGATTTGTCATTGAGATTTGAAATCAAGATTAAGATCAAGATCGACATTTAATATTGAGATTTTATATTTGAGAATTGAGAAGGAGAGTGGATATTTGAGGTTGAGATTAAGTTTGACATCGAGATTTGAGATTTGTGATTTGTCATTGAGATTTGAAATCAAGATTAAGATCAAGATCGACATTTGATATTGAAATTTTATATATTAGAATTGAGAGTGAGAGTTGATATTTGAGAATGAGATAAAGTTTGAGATTGAGATTTGAGATGGAGATTGCGATTTGAGATTTGTCGTTGAGATTTGAAATCAAGATTAAGATCAAGATCGACTTTTGATATTTGAGATGGAGATTGCGATTTGAGATTTGTCGTTGAGATTTGAAATCAAGATTAAGATCAAGATCGACTTTTGATATTGATCGAGATTTTATAGTTTAGAATTGAGAGGGAGAGTTGATATTTGGGATTGAGATCAAGTTTGAAATCGAGATTTGAGATGAATATCACGATTTGAGATTTGTGATTTGTCATTGAGATTTGAAATCAAAACTAAGATCAAGATCGACATTTGATATTGAGATTTTATATTTTAGAATTGAGAGTGAGAGTTGATATTTGAGATTGAGATTAAGCTTAAGATCAAGATTTGAGATGGAGAGTGCGATTTGAGATTTGTCATTGAGATTTAAAATCAAGATTAAGATCAAGATCAACTTTTGATATTGAGATTTTATATTTTAGAATCGAGAGGGACAATTTATATTTGAGAATTGAGATTAAGTTTGAGATCGAGATTTGAGATGGAGATCACGATTTGAGATTTGTGATTTGTCATTGAGATTTGATATTGAGATCAAGATTCAGATCAAGATCGACTTTTTATATTGAGATTTTATATTTTAGAATTGAGAGTGAGAGATGATATTTGAGACTGAGAATAAGTTTGACTTCGAAATTTGAGATGGAGATTGCGATTTGAGATTTGAAATCAAGATTAAGATCAAGATCGACTTATGATATTGAGATTTTATATTTGAGAATTGATAGTGAGATTTGATATTTGAGACTTAGTTAATGGGTGAGATCGATGTCGCGATTTGAGATTTGTGATTTGAGATTGAGATAAAGGTTGAGATCGAGCAGATTAGAGATTTAAGATTGAGATTCAGATTAGGAGGGTTCTAATTTTTTAGAATATATTGGTTCTAATTTTATAGATAATCGATCTAATAGAATAAAACAATTTATATTTAAATATACAAGTGGTATAAAAATTAAAAAAAGATCATATAAATATTAAATACTCTCGCTGTTCATTAAAACTTGTCGTTTACTATAAATGCACATTTTTTTAGAATGATAAAAAATATATTAAATATTAACTTTTTTTACATTTGTTTTTATAAATTCATACTTAATAATAATAATAAGTATGAAATTATTAAAAAAAATATTAAAAAAGTTAATATTTTATATAGTTTCTAACACCTAAAAAAGCGTGCGTAAATAGTAAAACGTCAAGTTTTAACTAACAGAGAGAATATATTATTTTATATTTATACGAGTTCATGTATTTTTTTAACACTAATGTTATATTTATAATAGTTATTAGCAACAACTCAAAAATTATAAACATATAAATATTAACTAGATATTAATTTATTTGGCGGGATATTTTTTTTTTGGTGGGGATTTGGCGGGATATTATTCACGCCTAAAATTTCACCAAATTTTGCAAATCCCTCTAATCAGCTAACCCTATCCCATCTCTCTTTCTCCAGCCGCCTCATTCTCCTCCGCCTCTCTGATGTCCCTCTCGGCCTCTCTCCATCTCGCTTGCTCACCCTCGCTCTCACCTCAACCCGACGCCGCCGGCCACTGCGAGCACCTCCCTTGCCGCCTCGTTCTCCTCCCTCTCCGCCGACCTCTCATTCTCTGATGTCCCTCTCTCCAGAGCACCTCCCTCTCACTCAATGCTCAGATTCACCCTCCAAATCCCTCTTTCGTCTCTCAAATTACCCTCCTTGGAGCAACCCACAGTCCGGCCGGCGCACACATAGAGCACAACAACAGAGCACCTTCGCGTCTCCTCCGAGCACACTCTCTTGGTTCCCCTCTCTTCCGCCATCCGTCGTTCTGTTCGGATCCTCTTTTCATCTTCATCCTTAAACAGGTCTATCTCTCATCCAAATCTGTAAAAAAACATTGAACTTTTATTGATTTCTTTTTTTCATTTTGCAGATGAACTTACTTGGCAGCTAGGGAGTCCGCTCAATCTATGTACTCTAATTTCAATCTATGTACTCTAATTTCGATCTGTTCTTTGTTTTATTATTGTCATTGATTATTTTAGATGTTTTAGTACTTAGATTTGACATAGAAAATCAGATTTTAGGTTATTAGTGTTGAGACGTTAGATTAGAATATCAGATTGAGATTTATTTTGCTGCACAATTTTTGGGAATATAGTTATTGATATCCTCCACTGAAAACTTGCATCATAGATTCCCAAGTTAGAAACCTTTTCAAAAGAAATTTGAAACATATTGTATCTGAAGAGTAATATAAACTATTGAACTACTGTTATAGTAGTGATATTCCTTCATTTCTATTAGCTGTTGGAGTTGTTGGTAGTCAAGTTAGTTGACGTCAATTGGAGAATGTATGGCATTATTAGCTAATTTGAAACGAGAAGGAAAGTAAACAGTCTCGACCTATAGTTAGCACTTAAAATTACCTTTGCAACTGAAACAAGTATATATCTTCCTATTGGATTTATGCTTTCTTGCTATTTTTTTGTAGGTTGCCACCGGAGATGGTTTGGCAATGGCCCATAGAGCTCAAGCTGTAATATCTAACATGGAGTAAGCCCATTTCATTTTGCTTCATGATTTTTGACATGTTAGCCACATAAATTTCTGAATATACTTTATTGTTGTGATGATAATGTTGTCTGGTATATGGTATTTTACGTTGATTAAAATCAATAAAAGTACTAAAACATCTAAAATAATCAGTGACAATAATAAAACAAAGAACAGATCGAAGGTCCTACTGGTTTTCTTAATCACTTTTATGGTTTTCATTCACTCTTTTGTGCCAATTTCTTGAATGGTGAAAATTCAAAATCGAGATTCGAGAATGCAGTAGTTGATAGCTGATTGTATACATTTGAACTTTGTATATGTTTTATTTATGTGAAAGACTAGCAGCTAGACCTGTCAAACGGGTCATTCCGGTCGGGTTCGGGTCGGGTCACTCCGGGTCTCGGGTAAAACGGGTCCCGGGTAAAACGGGTCCCGGGTAAAACGGGTTTCGGGTTTTTCGGGTTGACTAGAACCCGGGTTTGATCGGGTTTCGGGCGGGTTCGGGTCGATTTCGGATTTGTCAAATTTTTCTTTTTTAAATTAAAAAAATCATAATTTGATAATTTTGCGATAAATTTTAATTAAATATAAAAAAATTTAATTATAAATCAACCGGGTCAATCGGGTAAATCGGGTCAAAATTACCGGGTCAATCGAGTCACCGGGTCCAAACCCAGATTACCCGGAAAATTTCCGGGTTTTCGGGTTCGGGTCGAAAAAAATTCCCGGGTCAAAATTTTCGGGTCTTGACCCAAAAAATTTCGGTCGGTCGGGTCGGGTTACCGGGTCGGCTTGTGTTTTGACAGGTCTACTAGCAGCTAATAGTCAATTTGACTATTGACATATTTAGAATTGTATGGATAAAAAAAGGGATAAAAAAAGAATTGTGTTATGGTATTTTATAATGCTTACTTTTTTGTTAGTCAAAACAGGTTATTCTACAATATATATCTATGAAAAAACATCGTATCCAAGATAAAAAAAAATGGTGTTTATAGATTAGTATAAACCGATGTCATCCGAAAAATAAGATGAATTTATTTCGATTAACTTTAAAAATCCCGTGCGTAGCGCACGGGCTCTATGCAAGTTTTATGATAATTTCAACTTATAGTGTAAAATATTGAAGCAAACCAAGAGAAAATTATAGCTTCTGGTGGACTCACTTCGTGTCTAAAATATACAGCCAAATTCTTATTTTTGACATGCTTTTACATGAATTTCTTCATTTGTTTATGGTATGCTTTTACCTAAATTTCTTGATTGAAATTTATGGAATTCAACTGAAACATTATAACAGCTGCAAATATTGCTTGTTCGTATTTTTACAACTGCAAATATTGCCCTTCTTTGAATCTATAGGCAGCTCAGAGCCTAAATCATTGGGGCTGGAGCTTATCTCCTCATCCACAACTTTCCCAACTCATAAACAAGCCGGTAGGAGACTCTTGACCTCTATGCTTCTTATATGGTAGTATTTGGGTGGGAAGTGTGAATGTATAGGATGTGCACGAATGGTTGTGAACATTCAAGTGACAAAAATGTTTGTTGCTTGACCAATCAAGTTCGTCACTTGAACATTCAAGTGACCAAAATGTTTGTTGCTTGACCAATCAAGTTCGCCACTTGAACATTCAGGTGACCAAAATGTTTGTTGCTTGACCACTCAAGTGACGTAAGTGTTTATCACTTGAGATTGTGAAAGGAATAGTATGTTCATCACCGAGCTATTCAGGTGACCAATAATATTCTCAATATTCGTTACCGGAATCAATATAAATTTTATATTAAAAACATATATGTTTGCAATATTGTTGGTACCCCTGTTTTCAACATACCAAATGCACAAAGCCTAAACCAAAATACCATTCATACTATAAAAAACTAGCTCACAAATACAACACCTCCAAACACATGTGCCTTCAAGGTTTACAACAAAAAAATGTCGGATCCTAATTAGAGCGTTCACATGTTCACAACCATTCGTGCACATCCTATACATTCACACTTCCCACCCAAATACTACCATATAAGAAGCATAGAGGTCAAGAGTCTCCTACCGGCTTGTTTATGAGTTGGGAAAGTTGTGGATGAGCAGATAAGCTCCAGCCCCAATGATTTAGGCTCTGAGCTGCCTACAGATTCAAAGAAGGGCAATATTTGCAGTTGTAAAAATACGAACAAGCAATATTTGGAGCTGTTATAATGTTTCAGTTGAATTCCATAAATTTCAATCAAGAAATTTAGGTAAAAGCATACCATAAACAAATGAAGAAATTCATGTAAAAGCATGTCAAAAATAAGAATTTGGCTGTATATTTTAGACACGAAGTGAGTCCACCGGAAGCTATAATTTTCTCTTGGTTTGCTTCTATATTTTACACTAGAAGTTGAAATTATCATAAAACTTGCATAGACCCCGTGCGCTACGCACGGGATTTTTAAAGTTAATCGAAATAAATTCATCTTATTTTTCGGATGACATCGGTTTATACTAATCTATAAACACCATTTTTTTTTATCTTGGATACGATGTTTTTTCATAGATATATATTGTAGAATAACCTGTTTTGACTAACAAAAAAGTAAGCATTATAAAATACCATAACACAATTCTTTTTTTATCCCTTTTTTTATCCATACAATTCTAAATATGTCAATAGTCAAATTGACTATTAGCTGCTAGTAGAGCTGTCAAAACACAACCCGACCCGGTAACCCGACCCGACCGACCGAAATTTTTTGGGTCAAGACCCGAAAATTTTGACCCGGGAATTTTTTTCGACCCGAACCCGAAAACCCGGAAATTTTCCGGGTAATCTGGGTTTGGACCCGGTGACCCGATTGACCCGGTAATTTTGACCCGATTTACCCGGTGACCCGGTTGACTCGGTTGATTTATAATTAAATATAATTAAATTTTTTTATATTTAATTAAAATTTATCGCAAAATTATCAAATTATGATTTTTTTAATTTAAAAAAGAAAAATTTGACAAATCCGAAATCGACCCGAACCCGCCCGAAACCCGATCAAACCCGGGTTCTAGTCAACCCGAAAAACCCGAAACCCGTTTTACCCGGGACCCGTTTTACCCGAGACCCGGAGTGACCCGACCCGAACCCGACCGGAATGACCCGTTTGACAGGTCTAGCTGCTAGTCTTTCACATAAATAAAACATATACAAAGTTCAAATGTATACAATCAGCTATCAACTACTGCATTCTCGAATCTCGATTTTGAATTTTCACCATTCAAGAAATTGGCACAAAAGAGTGAATGAAAACCATAAAAGTGATTAAGAAAACCAGTAGGACCTTCGATCTGTTCTTTGTTTTATTATTGTCACTGATTATTTTAGATGTTTTAGTACTTTTATTGATTTTAATCAACGTAAAATACCATATACCAGACAACATTATCATCACAACAATAAAGTATATTCAGAAATTTATGTGGCTAACATGTCAAAAATCATGAAGCAAAATGAAATGGGCTTACTCCATGTTAGATATTACAGCTTGAGCTCTATGGGCCATTGCCAAACCATCTCCGGTGGCAACCTACAAAAAAATAGCAAGAAAGCATAAATCCAATTAGAAGATATATACATGTTTCAGTTGCAAAGGTAATTTTAAGTGCTAACTATAGGTCGAGACTGTTTACTTTCCTTCTCGTTTCAAATTAGCTAATAATGCCATACATTCTCCAATTGACGTCAACTAACTTGACTACCAACAACTCCAACAGCTAATAGAAATGAAGGAATATCACTACTATAACAGTAGTTCAATAGTTTATATTACTCTTCAGATACAATATGTTTCAAATTTCTTTTGAAAAGGTTTCTAACTTGGGAATCTATGATGCAAGTTTTCAGTGGAGGATATCAATAACTATATTCCCAAACATTGTGCAGCAAAATAAATCTCAATCTGATATTCTAATCTAACGTCTCAACACTAATAACCTAAAATCTGATTTTCTATGTCAAATCTAAGTACTAAAACATCTAAAATAATCAATGACAATAATAAAACAAAGAACAGATCGAAATTAGAGTACATAGATTAAAATTAGAGTACATAGATTGAAATTAGAGTACATAGATTGAGCGGACTCCCTAGCTGCCAAGTAAGTTCATCTGCAAAATGAAAAAAAGAAATCAATAAAAGTTCAATGTTTTTTTACAGATTTGGATGAGAGATAGACCTGTTTAAGGATGAAGATGAAAAGAGGATCCGAACAGAACGACGGATGGCGGAAGAGAGGGGAACCGAGAGAGTGTGCTCGGAGGAGACGCGAAGGTGCTCTGTTGTTGTGCTCTATGTGTGCGCCGGCCGGACTGTGGGTTGCTCCGAGGAGGGTAATTTGAGAGACGAAAGAGGGATTTGGAGGGTGAATCTGAGCATTGAGTGAGAGGGAGGTGCTTTGGAGAGAGGGACATCAGAGAATGAGAGGTCGGCGGAGAGGGAGGAGAACGAGGCGGCAAGGGAGGTGCTCGCAGTGGCCGGCGGCGTCGGGTTGAGGTGAGAGCGAGGGTGAGCAAGCGAGATGGAGAGAGGCCGAGAGGGACATCAGAGAGGCGGAGGAGAATGAGGCGGCTGGAGAAAGAGAGATGGGATAGGGTTAGCTGATTAGAGGGATTTGCAAAATTTGGTGAAATTTTAGGCGTGAATAATATCCCGCCAAATCCCCACCAAAAAAAAAATATCCCGCCAAATAAATTAATATCTAGTTAATATTTATATGTTTATAATTTTTGAGTTGTTGCTAATAACTATTATAAATATAACATTAGTGTTAAAAAAATACATGAACTCGTATAAATATAAAATAATATATTCTCTCTGTTAGTTAAAACTTGACGTTTTACTATTTACGCACGCTTTTTTAGGTGTTAGAAACTATATAAAATATTAACTTTTTTAATATTTTTTTTAATAATTTCATACTTATTATTATTATTAAGTATGAATTTATAAAAACAAATGTAAAAAAAGTTAATATTTAATATATTTTTTATCATTCTAAAAAAATGTGCATTTATAGTAAACGACAAGTTTTAATGAACAGCGAGAGTATTTAATATTTATATGATCTTTTTTTAATTTTTATACCACTTGTATATTTAAATATAAATTGTTTTATTCTATTAGATCGATTATCTATAAAATTAGAACCAATATATTCTAAAAAATTAGAACCCTCCTAATCTGAATCTCAATCTTAAATCTCTAATCTGCTCGATCTCAACCTTTATCTCAATCTCAAATCACAAATCTCAAATCGCGACATCGATCTCACCCATTAACTAAGTCTCAAATATCAAATCTCACTATCAATTCTCAAATATAAAATCTCAATATCATAAGTCGATCTTGATCTTAATCTTGATTTCAAATCTCAAATCGCAATCTCCATCTCAAATTTCGAAGTCAAACTTATTCTCAGTCTCAAATATCATCTCTCACTCTCAATTCTAAAATATAAAATCTCAATATAAAAAGTCGATCTTGATCTTAATCTTGATCTCAATATCAAATCTCAATGACAAATCACAAATCTCAAATCGTGATCTCCATCTCAAATCTCGATCTCAAACTTAATCTCAATTCTCAAATATAAATTGTCCCTCTCGATTCTAAAATATAAAATCTCAATATCAAAAGTTGATCTTGATCTTAATCTTGATTTTAAATCTCAATGACAAATCTCAAATCGCACTCTCCATCTCAAATCTTGATCTTAAGCTTAATCTCAATCTCAAATATCAACTCTCACTCTCAATTCTAAAATATAAAATCTCAATATCAAATGTCGATCTTGATCTTAGTTTTGATTTCAAATCTCAATGACAAATCACAAATCTCAAATCGTGATATTCATCTCAAATCTCGATTTCAAACTTGATCTCAATCCCAAATATCAACTCTCCCTCTCAATTCTAAACTATAAAATCTCGATCAATATCAAAAGTCGATCTTGATCTTAATCTTGATTTCAAATCTCAACGACAAATCTCAAATCGCAATCTCCATCTCAAATATCAAAAGTCGATCTTGATCTTAATCTTGATTTCAAATCTCAACGACAAATCTCAAATCGCAATCTCCATCTCAAATCTCAATCTCAAACTTTATCTCAATCTCAAATATCAACTCTCACTCTCAATTCTAATATATAAAATTTCAATATCAAATGTCGATCTTGATCTTAATCTTGATTTCAAATCTCAATGACAAATCACAAATCTCAAATCTCGATGTCAAACTTATTCTCAACCTCAAATATCCACTCTCCTTCTCAATTCTCAAATATAAAATCTCAATATTAAATGTCGATCTTGATCTTAATCTTGATTTCAAATCTCAATGACAAATCTCAATATCCATATAAAATCTCGATCTCAAACTTAATCTCAATCTCAAATATCAACTCTCCACCTCAGTTCTCAAATATAAAATCTCAATATCAAATGTCGATTTTGATCTTAATCTTGATTTCAAATCTCAATGACAAATCACAAATCTCAAATCGCGATCTCAATCTCAAATCGCGATCTCGATCTCAAACTTAATCTCAACCTCAAATATCCACTCTCCTTCTTAATTCTCAAATATAAAATCTCAATATCAAATGTCGCCTTAATCTTAATCTTGATTTCAAATATCAATGACAAATCTCAAATCGCAATATCCATCTAAAATCTCGATCTCAAACTTAATCTCAATCTCAAAAATCAACTCTCCATCTCAGTTCTCAAATATAAAATCTCAATATCAAATGTCGATTTTGATCTTAATCTTGATTTCAAATCTCAATGACAAATCTCAAATCGCAATCTCCATCTCAAACTTAATCTCAATCTCAAATATCAACTCTCTCTCTAATTCTCAAATATAAAATATTAATATCAAATGTCGATCTTGATCTTAATCTCGATTTCAAATCTCAATGACAAATCTCAAATCGCAATCTCCATCTCACATCTCGATCTCAAACTTAATCTCAATCTCAAATATCAACTCTCCCTCTAATTCTGAAATATCAAATCTCAATATCAAATGTCGATCTTGATCTTAATCTCGATTTCAAATCTCAATGACAAATCTCAAATCGCAATCTCCATCTCAAATCTCGATCTCAAACTTAATCTCAATTTCAGATATCAACTCTCCCTCTAATTCTCAAATATAAAATCTCAATATCAAATGTCGATCTTGATCTTAATATTGATTTCAAATCTCAATGACAAATCTCAATTCGCAATCTCTATCTCAAATATCGATCTCAAAATTAATCTCAAACTCAAATATCACCTCTCCCCCTCAGTTCTCAAATATAAAATCTCAATATAAAATGTGGATTTTGATTTAATCTTAATCTTGTTTTCAAATCTCAATGACAAATCTAAAATTTCAAATCTCGATATCAATCTCAGTCTCAAATCTCGATCTGACACTCAAATTTTGGTCTCAAAACCTTGATCTTCACCATAATACCGATCTTAAATATTTTACCATGATTTATGTTATACCAGTAATATTTTTTAATTAAGTTTTTATATTTTAAGACTTTAAGTGGTTACGTACAAAATCTATCATTTTACATTGAGCTAATTTTAAATATTTTATCTACCAAAATCATATATAGATATACAAGACTCGATCTTTTGATTTTATATAGATACACACTTTCTTCTCAAAATTAGCGCGGGAAAACTTGGCGCCTTTGTTTTAGGAACTCAGTGACGAACATATGCTATGTTCGTCGCTTGAATGTCTCCAAGTACCGACTCAGGTGACGTACTTAGCATATGTTCGTCGCCTAGGTGATATAGTAATAAATGTGTCATACCTACCCCTCATTCAGGCGACGTACTCATTCAAACTTCGTCGCTACAACATCCTGCAATTTAATGTGGGCCTACCGACTCTCACTCAGGTGACGACTCTACATACGTTCGTCGCATAAATTTACTCAAGCGACGAACAAATGATAACTTCGTCGCCTGAAATTCGATCTCCTTTGACTTTCCTTGGATTCGACTCAGGTGACGAACGCGTATATGGTACGTCGCCTGAATGCTTCTCAAGTGACGAACCCACAAATGTACGTCGCCTAACTTGCAAAATGGCGTAGTGACTCTTTGTTTTTATTTTCCTGTGAATTAATGTTTCAAGTATATAATATTTTTCATGATTTTTAACAAATACCAAATATTATTTTTAATATTTTTCATGATATTTTGACAAATACCAAATATTATTTTTATTCTGTATACCGTATACGGATTGCATGTTCTGATTGATGAAAAAAATTAATATCGATCAGAAGTAACGACTATACGCACTTGATTATTTTTAGTGTATAACAAATGTATACATATATCCATTTTGTCCTAATTCCATGCTATTTCATGCCTTAATTATATATCCACCTCTGGTCTTTTTTTTTTTAACTAACCTCTGGTCTTTTTTTTTTTTTTTTTTTTTTTTGAACAGAAAAGAATTTGGTTGTTGACAGGCAACTAACCAAGAGCATCCCGAAGGATGATACTGCTTAGAGCAGCGTCCGAAGGAATAGAAGTGCCAGAGTGATGTTTATGTAAATGAGATAGAAAGTCTGCAGCACAATTCCCTTCGCGAAAAGTATGGAGGATCTTATAACTCGCAAAAAGACGAAGAGATAAGAGACGTACAGTCAGATAGGATCATCTCAACATCCCCAGAACAGGAGCATCCAGTGTTCAAACTGTTGATGATGCTTAGGTTGTCGCCTTCAATCATAATGGAGGTTATGTTTAGCTCAATGGCTTTGAGAATACCTCTCCATAGACCGTAGCATTCCGAACCAAGGACGGAGAGTAAAGGGGAGGAGCCCGCTTCCGAGAAAAGAACTGAACCGTCCGCATTGCGTATGAGGAAACCATATTCAGATGTCGAATTTTCTTTGGAGAAAGCACCATCGAAATTGAGTTTGTGCCAACCTTCAGGCGGTTTCTTCCACTTGCAGTTTATTCGGTGGGATTTTTTTGGGGTGGAAACGGGTTGTGATTGCGTGAGTTTTGTTAAGTCCCTTTCTTGTTCCTTAGCACAATTCCAATTGTAGATGTGGTCAGAAATAAATGACCGAATAGTTGTCGGATTAGGGTTAATGTTATCAAAAGCTTTTTTATTGCGAAAGAACCAAAGGGTCCACCAAGCCACTGCAAGAGTAGAAAAGCGTTGGCATCCAAGAATATTTTTTAAATTTAGCAGATTATCTCTAATGGTTAAATTTTGGTTATATGAATTGTCTATAATATTAGATATGTGGGGGGATAGGATATCTATCGTGGCTTTTGTGATTGGACAATTGAATAGTAGATGGTCAGTATCCTCATGGTTCATGTCGCAGGTCGGACAATTTGTAGGTAGCCCCATACCACGAGAGGCTAATTTGGTTAATGTCGGTATTCCATCCTTGGTAATTTTCCATATGAATTCTTGGATTTTAGGTGCGCAATCTAGTTTCCAGATCCAGTGGAATTCTGATTGGGTATGGTGTTTGTTGTTGTGTAGCATGTCGATGGCTGAAGAAGTAGAGAACCAACCATTACGGCTCCATAGCCAGTAAAGCCTATCTTGGGAGATGTATTTTGGGATCGGCATTTGACAAATGTTGTTTATTATATTGATAGGGAGGTGGGGTAGAAGCTCGGAATGGAGTTTTTGCAGATTCCATTCCTTGGTCGGTGTTATAAAATCACCCACTTTAGCATTTGCGTTAATAGTGGGTATGTTTGTTGCTATGGTCCATAGAGGGTTAGAACTATACCAAAGATCATACCCGGAGTTAATAGAGCTGCCATCACCAATCCCCCAACGAAGGCCTTTTTTAAAAATTTCTAGAAGATTAGTTAGTTTTTTCCATTGCCATGAAGTGTTACCTTTCCTGGTATAGTGCAGGATATGATCATTTTTTAGATATTTTTCGGTGATGAGACGAACCCAAGGATTATTAGGCTCAGCTAGGATCTTCCAAAGAAGCTTAAGTTGGAGTGCTATGTTCATATCTTCAGAAGAACGAAGGCCTAGACCGCCATTACGGCGAGACTTACAAACTTCAAACCAGTTGATTAAAGGTCGGTGTTTAGGACCTTTATTCCATAGGAAATGTTTGTTGATTTTATCAAGTTCTTTATGGATTGCAGCGGGGAGCATGAAGCATTGCATTATGTGGAGAGGTTTGGCAGCTAGGTTTGATTTAATAAGGGTGAGTCGGCCAGCCTGTGAGAGGCTGTTTGCAGACCACTTTGTTAATTGATTTTTGGTAGTTGTTATAAGACAGTCAAAAGTAGCATCGGTGATTTTTTTGGAGATGATTGGGCAGCCTAGGTAACTGCCAAGATCAGAGGTGTTTTGTATCTGGAGTTGATATTTGAGCATTAGTTTGGTGTGGTTTGGGATGTTTGCAGTTGTCTGGAAAGAAGATTTGTGGAAGTTAATTTTTTGGCCGGAGAATGTACTGTAGCAGTTGGTTATCTTGTTTATTTGATCACACGCCGATTTTGTCGCCTTTGCAAAGATGATGATATCATCTGCAAAGGCAAGGAATGGTATTTTTTGACATGCTCTGGTGGGGGAGACGCCAAGATGGCTACGAGGAAGGGTAGCCTCATAGTGAAGGCCACGAGCAAGGACCTCAGAGACTAAGAGAAAGAGGTAGGGTGATATGGGGTCACCTTGTCTAAGTCCTTTGTGTGGATGGAAGATTTCTGTTGGTTCATTGTTTACTAGTACAGAGTACAAGACTGTTGTAATGCATTCTTTTATCCAGTTGATGAATTTGTGATGAAAACCAAATCGAGAAAGAACAGTGAAAAGGAAATCCCAATTTACCATATCAAAAGCTTTTTCCATATCTAGTTTTACAGCCATCCAACCAGAAAGGCCCCTTTTCTGTTGAAAAGAGTGAAAGATTTCATTTGCAATTAGAATATTATCCTGAATTGCGCGCTTAGTGATGAAAGCACTTTGGAAAGGATGGATAAGGTTAGTCATTACTTTTTTTAGTCTCGTTGCAAGTATTTTTGAGATAATCTTGTAAATGGTTGAGCATAAGCTTATAGGTCTGTATTGTGACGTTGAGCTTGGGTTATCGCACTTAGGGATTAGGGCTATAAAGGTATGGTTGATTTGGCGTAGTAATTTGCCACTTATGAAGAAGCTTTTGACGGCTTTGATAACTGATGGACCCACTATGTGCCATAAACGCTTGAAGAAACCGGTAGGGAAACCATCAGGGCCAGGAGATTTGTCATTAGCAAGGTTGAAGACTGCTTTTTTTATTTCTGTATTGGTCACAGGACTAGCAAGCATTTCATTTTGGTGATCTGTAATTTCCGGGTTAATGTGTTGTAGAAGGGGGCACTGTTGTTGATTAAACTGGGGGGCTGAAAAACGATTAGCGAAAGCTGAATTTATTTCATGGCGAATTTCAGATTCAATGGTCAAATTAATCCCAGCTTCTGATTTTAGTGATTTGATTATATTTCGGTTTCTTCTTCCAGTTGCTACCCGATGAAAATATTTAGAGTTGGTGTCAGCAACTTTCAGGTGCAGTCGTTTAGCTCTTTGTGCCCAGTAGGTTGTTTGAAAATTTAACATTTTGGAGTATTTTTGTAGAAGCCTTTTGTGTTTTCTATCTATTGCCTGGTCATAGTTATTGATAAGTTGTTGTTGCAGCTTCTGAAGCTCCTTCTTTGTGTTGGCTACTTGTGCGAGAATATTCCCTGTGGTTTTTTTGCACCATAGTTTGCTCTTTTGTTTTAGGTGTTGTAATTTTTTAACTAGTTTGAATAGGGCAGAGCCAGGAGGGTCAATTCGCCAAGCTTGATGAACTAAGGTTTCAAAATCCTTATGCTTACACCACGCCATTTCAAATCTAAAAGGTTGCATTGGCGGCCGACAATTTTGGGTAAGTTCTAGCGTTATCTGGCTGTGGTCCGACGTTGTGAACGGGTGATTCTTGGTTATTAAGAATGGGAGTTTACCGAAGATGTCTTTGTGGACTAAAATTCTATCTAATTTTTCATAGGTGTTGTTAGGTCCAGATATTTTTTTACGCCATGTATATTGATTTCCATATGTGGGAAGGTCCAGAAGGTCATGTCGTAGCATGAAGTCATTGAGTCTATTTAGTCTATATAGGGGCAAATGAGAACCCCCCAACTTGTCTGTATCCATAACAAGGTCATTCAGATCTCCTAGTATAATGAACGGGAGTGAGCTATTTTGTATGATTGTCGAGATATCTGACCAGAAATTAGGTTTGTCAATGTCTTGTGGCGGGGCATATACAAAGGCAATAAGCATTTGGATATGCATTAGGTTATTATGATACTTTGTTATTATATATCGCTTGTCAGATTGTATTACTTCAAAGGTTTCATTATGTAAGTGAGAGGATTTCCAATAGAGACATATTCCACCGGAGAGTCCAACAGAGGCACAAAAGTGTAAGTTATCAAATCCAGCTTTACGCCACAGCGCAGCTTTAGGTGGGTTTTGTAGTTTGGTTTCAGACAAGGCTAAGATAGCAATGTGGTCAGCTTTGCAGATAGTGTCGATTTCAGTCCAAATGTTCCTCCTAGCTAGACCCCGAACATTCCAGTAGCTAATTTTCATTAAAAAAATATTTTCTTTTATTGGTGAATGGGTTAAGCTCCAGGAAAAGAAGCTGAAGTTGAACTGAACTTTGGTATCTCCATGGGAGGGAGAAGTTATGTGTCGGTGTAGATCGGGTAAAGCACCAATCGTTTGGTATTGTGTAAGTATAACAACATAGTGGTTTTGATAAGTGTAATCTTTTAGTGTGCTGCAAAGCAGCCGTAAGCAAGAGGGATGTATATTGCAAATATTGTTCAAGGCTGTCCATAACAGAGCACATAAAAAATGCGCATATTGTTTCCTACCTGGGCACTGGTTTTGGTGATGGCTACGCCCCAACAACAGCCAGAAGCGGATCGACTGCAAACCTTGATGAGATTCCATACAGTTAATGATAGTGCTATGATTACATCGCTTAGTTAAAGAGGGGTATAATTTAGTTGAAATCAATTTATGATCGATAGGTTGATCAGTGTGATCATCACCAAGCACAAAAATCCCGGATACGGTTATATTTGAGACCAATAGGTTGCTAAGATAAGTACTCCCTCCGTTCAACAAAACTTGTCGTTTACTATTCACGCACGCTTTTTTAGAATGATAAAAACTATATAAAATATTCATTTTTTTTAAAATTTTTTTTAACAATTTTGTACTTATTAATAATAACTACGAAATTGTTAAAAAAAATTATTTAAAAAGTCGATATTTTATATAGTTTTTAGCTCCTAAAAAAGCGTGCATGAATAGTAAAACGTCAAGTTTTGTTGAACGGAGGGAGTATATCTTTTGAGATAATTTGATAGAAAGAATTTAAACCAAGTCCAAGTAAACCAACGGGGGCGGTTAATATATATTTTTACTAGTCTAAGCACCTTGATTTGTATTGGGGGTGTTTTTAGGTGATGTGAGAGTGAGTAACAAGCTTTATTAGGTAGGAGGTGAATTGCATTGATTTTACTGTCATGAGTAAGAGGAGTTTTAATTATTTTGTCTTGATCAGTCTTTTGAGAAGGTAGAAGGATATAAATCATAAATATCAAAGGATAACTATCATTAGTCAAAGGCTGCTTAGCATTAGGTACAGAAAGGTGCAGCAGGTGGATAGTCCACCATTTCCTACATACATAAACATAGATAATCAAACTAGAATACAGATGATAGTTTTCAAAAGATAGGGTAGCATCATCATAAGTAATCCTCCAAATCGCCTTAATAATGCAGCTTGGGTGGAAATATGATACAAGAAGAGGTTGCAAAAGAAGCTGCATGCAGTGAGTGAGCATGGGTAAAGGCCCTGATAGGCGCCATGTTGGAGGATTAACTATCATGAGAACTAGTTATGGTTCTTGCTCCTCTTCAGAGCCGAGCTAGCTGTATCCTCTTCCCCGCCCAAACCTTTACGCTTGACCGAGTCCGAGGTGGAGGGTTCCTTAGGGGGCATCTCCATTGAGGAAAGGAGTTTGATCACAGTAGAGGTCGAGTGGATGGAGTGAAACGAAGGATCCGAGAAAGAATCTGGAGGGGCAGGGAGGCCAGCCTGGAGATAGCCCTCTGCCCCCGCCTCCAAGTAGTCATAATCCTCCATCTCACAACCCAAGAGGTCATCCTCCTCCACCTCGAACTGCAGGCACGGGAGGATCTCAGAGTCAATCTCAGCACCGGATTCTTGGTAAGGTTCGGGATCAGGGAGAGCTCCGCTACCCAGCTGGGGATCAAGAACTGTAATAGGTGAGAGCTGGACACCCAGCTGCTCGACCACTCCAAAAGACAAAGGCGCCACCAGGACAGATGAAGTCGAGGGGGGCAAGTCAAGTGGAGTAGACGAAACAGCGGGGACGACAGCTGTAGTGATTGGGTCAGCCATGATCGGAGAGTCTTTCGACTCCTTGGAAGAGATCGAGGAGGAAGATTTGGTCTCGAAGGTAATAGTCACCCCCCCCCCCCCCCCCCCTTACCCGAGATATAGGGCTTGTTAGCAAAGGCTGTGATAGGATTGGGGAGCTTCTCAGTTTTTCCATGCCATGCCCGAGGACCTTAGTCCATCCAGATTCACTGTCAGGATCAGGTAATTTGGATGGGCGTTTGATGGTGACCTGGATTTTCTTGGGTTTTGGAGTTCTGAAGGGGCACTGGTTAAAGAGATGTGTTAAAGCGCCACAATTACCACAACCACTAGGGAACTCTTCAAACCACACCACATAGGTGGTGTATTCATTTGGTCTGGTTGGGACAATAATGGTGCTGGAGAATGGTTCAGCTATATCTAGATTGATGCAAACCCGGATAAACCTCACATTGGGGTCAATGAAGGGGTCAAGTCTGACAAAGGAGCCTAGGTTGTTGCGCTCAACAATGATTTTCAGAGCATTGGGGTTTCTGAAATTTTCTGGGAGAAGTGTGAAGCGCACCCACATATCAATGGTTGTGGTATTGGCCGTGAGGGGGTCAAATAGAGGGGTCCAGGGTCGGAGGATGAGGAGCTGACCAAAAATATGGTAGGGGCGCTCTTCCCAGATGCGAGCAAGATCACCAGGATCAGAAGTGAATCTCAAACCAAACGTTAGGGAGATCAAAGATGGAAAAATCCCCGATAAAGCCCTTCCATTCTGCCTGTAGCTTAGCTTTGATGCTAGCAAAATCAATGGGGGATCCAAAGATCCGACCAAAGAGAATGCAAGATGGGTCAGTGTTTCGGATGATAGCAGTTTTGGATAATTGGGTGAAAAAGTCTTGCAGATCCATTTTCCCTTTACCCTTGTCCTTGACGGACTTGGAGGGAGATTTGGTTTGTTGGGTGTCGCTTTTCAGCTTCCCTTTGGATTGGGTAGTAGATTGGGTGTCGCTTTTCAGCTTCCCATTGGGTGGGTTATTAGGTAGAGTAGGCGGTGCCTTCTCGGAGACATCCTCCGAGATCAGATTGTTCGGTGGTTGGGAACTCATAGAGCAAATACAGGGAGCAGAGAAGAGCAAGTTGATCAGAGAGAAGAGGGAGGAGAGGTTGATGCGAGCATTAAATTTCACTCCGGTGGGGTATTTATAGGGGGTTAAACTCATTAGAAGCCAGCAGAAGGGATGTGAGATGAGAGGGGTACGATCAAGAGAGAAAGGGTAGAGATCATACCTGGTAAACCAGCGGAGTGGAGAAGAGCCATACCGTTGCAGGAGATTGGCTCCACAAGCAAGCCCGTCAAAGGGATGTCGAGAGGCCAGAGTGACAGGGACCAAGCTGAAGACGAAACTCCAGCAAGCCACCAGAGAGCGAGAGCAATCATAGAAGATTTGATGATTTGACCGAACAGCGCCATCACAATCCAACCCAGAATCAACCCGAGATTGTGGATAATATTTTAGACTTCGAATGATTAATTTAGAATTTTTTTGAGGTTTCTGAGATATAATAATCTGAAAGGGAAGGAGAAGCTTGTCATCATTAGCTTTAGAGTCACTGAGGAGATGAATGGATTGAGTGTAGAAGATCAATCCGTACATAGATTGAATATTGGGGATGTGAGAGAGGTCTGCAATAACCCATCAACGGGATGGTAGTCGAATAAATTGAGGGGGGTTGATAGATATCCATACCCAAAACCATAGGGATCTATTGTAGATTAAGATCAAGCTGAAAGGTAGAGAAAGATTGAAGGTGACAGATCCTGAAGGATTTTTGATTGGGAGACCATTAACTTGAGCGTTCTTGAGAGTTTGGGTTTGAGTTGGGAAATTAGGGGCGCGTGGATGAGCGCGTTCCTTTTGGGAAAGAGGGTTTTTCGGGTTGGGTTCCATTGCTGTGAACGTGTCTCTGTCCTTTAACCTCTGGTCTTTTGAATAGTTTGCTTTCGATTCATGTTTAATTTCTCAGGTAAATATGTAAATAGATTTTTTTCATCAAGAGTTATTATTGCTATGGCGTAATTAGATGAGATTTTTTTTTACAGATTTTTTTTCATCAAGAGTTATTTTTTTCCAAACACAACTGCTCATCTAATACCACTGCTATTCCCATTGCTGCTGGTGGTAGTTGCGCTCCCACCGCTGCCATATCTCTGTAATTTTTGGGATCAGAGAATTTAGACGGATCTAGGCGGGGGTAAGCGGGAGCACACGTCCCCCCTTTCATCCGACGAATCACCTATATTTGTCCTACGCGTCGATAGCTTTGTTTTGATATATTATAAGTCTGAATCCGATAAACGAGTAAAAAGTTATGACCGTTTGAAAGTTAAACACGAATTAATTATATTTCAAATATCTTTTAATAAAGCCTGATTCATTTATATTTTACTTATTTTGATATTTTGGCAATATAATTCAACCAAAGAGCTTCGAAACAAGAGATTTTTATATTAAATTCGATAATTATATAAGAAATTATGCAAGTTTAAAGTTTGTACATCTTGTTACACGTACGTTATTGCATGCTAAGAGAACAACAAGGTACACATATTGATTTTGTAGGCTTCAAACGATATATTTTTAGATAAAAAATATTGTTATCAATTTAAACGACATCGTTTTATCGTTTAAAGAGAAAAAAAATATAAAACAACTATTGACACAACTTTAAATCAAAACATCCCCTTTTTGAAAAAAAAAATTGTGTTTTGTACTAAAAAAATGTATGTTTAAACTAAAATATTATCGTTTAATCTAAAATATCATAGTTTTGGTTCGTTAACATACTATCAGGGCCGTCCAATGGATTTTGGAGGCCCTGTGCAAAATTTGGAATCGAATTCTCGCATGTGAACATTGTTTAATGGTTGCTTGTGAGTTATCATACATTCACTTCCATCTGTTGTTTAATAGTTGTTTGTGAGTTATCATACATTCACTTCCATCTGCTACAAAAAGCCACAAAAAATTTGGGTTAGTGATTGACAAATAACTACCGATTTGCTGGCTGCTGAAATGTGCAACCTGTCGACCTACAGCAAGCCAAATACTCGCAAAATCATATAGCTAAAAGAGGGGGAACAAGATTGGAACCACCGAGCTGCTGGCTGCTGCAATGCACGAAGAAATTGTTCTACTAGAGAGAAATAGTCCTTGAGATTTAACGAGCAGAGGCTACAATTCGAAGACCGCAAAACAGATTCGAATCAGATTTTCTAGAATCGAATGAGATTAGCAATTGAAATTAGATTACATACCTATATGTTGTGACATAATCGAATGAGATTAGCAATTCGAAGACCACAGAACAGAGGCTGCAATGAATCGGACATCGGATGTGATTTCAGATTTCCAGATTGCACACCGAAAGGAGTTGTGACAAATCCGAACTCTCTTTTTTTCGAATTTCTGGAACTTTTTTTTCGGATTGCACACAAAAGGAGTTGTATGAGTGGATGATTTTCAGATCTGAAACTAAAAGTGAATAGGCGAAGACTGAAGGGGAGAAAGAACGACAATTTGTAAAGAAGGTAAGCCATAACTTCTATGTAGATTTCGAGAAATTTTTAATAGAGTAGGGAAGATGGAAGATTTCTTGCAAGAATAAGGAAGGAAAATTAATGGAGTCATTGAGATTGAGAAGAGAAAGAGGCGAGCGTGCTGGCTTTCTTCGCTTTCAATTTCCATCGGGAAGGGAAGGCGTGCGTTTCTCCGCTTTAGGGCAAAATTTATTTGTGTATTTTAATTATTTTAATAGAAGTATACTATTGGGCCTATTATTATGAGGCCCATTGAAAATGGAGGCCCTGGGCAAGTGCACACTTTGCACATGCTCAGGGCCGGCCCTGCATACTATAAAAAAATTCTATCGAAGAGTGAATCGACAATTTGTATAAAACTTTGCCCCCTCGATAAATTTCTGGGTCCGTCCCTATCAGAGAATGATTACTTAATTAATTTGATGGGGTATGCGTCATTTGATTTTTTTTTTTTTTTTTTTTTTTTTTTGAAACGGAAAAAATTTGACCATAGAGCTAAGCTCTATCAGCCAAGAGCATCCTTACGGATGAGACTATGCAACAGAGTGTCATCTGGTGTCCAAATACCGTAATAGGCTGTAGTGATACGGGATAAGCGATCAGCTACCGAATTTGCCTCACGGAAGACATGACGAATCTCAACAGAACCAAAAAAGCCCAGCGAGACTAGACTGTCCGAGACAATCATTTCAGAGTCCCCAGTAGGCTTCCCCATACCTTTCATACTTTTTATTATTGTTAAGTTGTCTCCTTCAATGATAAGATTTGTTATTTTCAGTTCTGTCGCCGCCCTAAGTCCCCTCCAGAGACCTAAACTTTCACAGCCACAGACAGAACTGATTGGAGATGGTCCATTACCGGAGAAAATTGGGGTTCCTACAGAATCACGAATAATGAATCCATAAGAGCCCAAACCATCCGCAGATAACGAACCATCAAAATTTAGCTTATGTGTTCCGATTGGTGGAGGTTCCCATTTGGTTCTTTTTCTCTTCGATATAGGTCTTTGTTTGTCTGCATTTGTGGATGGGTTTTTGCTGTTTTTAAAGTAGTCTGGGCTGTTTAAATTTGATGTCTTCCAGACATATATTTGTTCCCTTATAAAGGATAATATGCGTCTTATGTCCGGGTTTATGTTTTCAAAAAGTGTTTTGTTTCTGAAGTACCAGATGCCCCACCAAGCAAAGGTGAGATCTTCAAAACATTTTTTTCCAATTGTATTTTTGATTTCCCATAGTATGTTGTTCAAGTGCTCGTCTTTGCTGAAACAGCCAGTCATTTTCCGAAATATGCCCGGGTTATTTGCAATTAGGGTCTCCCTCGTAAAAGGACAGTTCCATAATAAATGGTATAGGTCTTCATAGCAAGAGTCGCAGTGGGCGCAGTTTGTCGGAATACCCAGGTGCCGGGAAGCTAGTTTGGCAGAAGTTGGAACTCCGTTTTTAAGGATTTTCCATAAGAAAGTTTTTATTTTCGGGGGGATATCAAGTCCCCATACCCAATTTGCGTCTGATGTTTCATGTTTTTTGTGGTTATATATCATATCAATAGCAGACTTAGTGCTGAACCAACCATTTTTGCTCCATTTTCAATAGAGTCTGTCAACTTGAATGTATTGTGGTATTGGTATTGTCTTGATAGTTTCAATTAGGTTGTTAGGAATTATGTATTGTAACTCTGCGTGTAATTTATCTTGGTTCCATGTTTTGTTGTCATTGAGAAAATGTTTTATGTGGATTGTATCGTCTATATGTTGGGCTCCTAGGATAGATGAAATTATGGGAGTATGGCCTAACCACTGGTCTTGCCAAAACTTTATAGAGGCGCCGTCTCCTATAGACCAATTAAGGCCTTGTTTAAACATCGGGATTAGTTTTATTAATTGGGTCCATTGCCAGGAAGAAGTACCTCGGTTTTGATATGTGAGAATGTTTTGGTTTTTAAGATATTTTTCTTTAATTAGTTTGACCCATGGGCTAGTTGGTTCCGCTAAAATCTTCCAGAGCAATTTCATTTGAAGAGCTGTATTCATATCCTCCGAGCTGCGAAGCCCCAGTCCTCCATTTTCCTTGGTTTTGCAAACCTCATACCAACCGATGAGGGGTTTATGGTTGGGTCCCTTGTTCCAGAGAAAGTTTCGGTTGATCTTGTCTAGTTCCGTATGGACTGATTTTGGTAGCATAAAGCATTGCATTATGTGTAAGGGCTTGGCTACGAGCGTTGTTTTGATTAGAGTGCAACGCCCTGCTTGTGAGAGGCAATTAGCCTTCCATCTGTGAAGTTGTGATTTAGTGTTTGTTAGTAGCTCTGTGAATTCTTCCTTTGTCATTCTTCCTTCTATTATGGGGCAGCCCAAATAGGTACCCATTTTTGGGGTGTGTGCTATTTCTAGCTCGTTTTTGGATGTTTGGGTGGTTGTGACGTTTTTGGATGTTTGGAATTGGGATTTGTGTCTATTTACCTTTTGTCCTGAAATAGATGAGTATTCTGTCAGAATTTTGTTTATTTGTTCGCATCCTGTTTTGGTTGCAGAAGCAAAGATTACAATATCATCCGCGAATGCCAGGAAAGAAATTTTTGTTCCCCCTCGCGTCAGTTTGACTCCTAGGTGGCTTTGTGGTTTCTCCGATTCATGTTGTAGTCCACGGGCCAGAATTTCAGAAATTATTAAGAATAGATACGGTGAAAGCGGGCATCCTTGGCGTATTCCCCTTTCTGGAAAGAAGATTTCAGTGGGTTCATTGTTTACTAGTACTGAGTATGTGACTGTGGTTATGCATTCTTTGATCCAAAGAGTGAATTTGGGAGAGAATCCAAATTTTGACATAACTGAGAATCCAAAGAGTGAATTTGGGTCTTTCCTGAGCTTGAATCCAAGGACCCTCATAGGAGAAACCATGAAGCCAGGGACTAGTCACAAGCTGCAAGGTATACAAATAAGTGTGTTGCTCAAAGGAAAGACTCCCTCGAGCAAGATTAGCAGTGTATATCATAGCAAAATCATCTTTGTAGTTATAAATGTAGGTTTGTTCTATACTAACAGGTAAAGAGCATTGATTTAGGTGTAAAAGGTGTGGTAATGTGGTAATGCAGCTATCCAGCAGAAGATAAGTATGTCTAAGCTGAGAGAATGATTCTAGATGGATGAAGTAAGATGCCAAAAACCAGAAAACTAGATATATCAGTGAGGATGCCTCATGGCCAATATCTAGGCATATAATCAAGTAATGGAAAGTGTTAAATCTACCAATAGCTATACGGTTTTGATTAAGGCTAATAGTGGAGTTAGGTCGTGGCCAACATGCAAGAAACAAGATATAGGTTAGTTGTGAGGTTAGCAATAAAGTCCAGTTCAGGTGATACTCTAGTTCATGACAAGGAATTTGATTTATGATTTTAGAAAGATGAGAAGCATTTGATGGATCAAGATGAGTATGCTTGGGGCAAGCTTCAGGAGACCAAACCCCATAGTAAAGAAAACTCAAGAATTTGTGATCAACCAAGTTACTAGTTGTTTTGGTTTTTTGATGATTCAAATCAATGTTTTGCCTGCACATAGGGACTAATGCTTTCCCAATTGTTATAGTATAGGTGCTGAGTTTTAAAGATGCTCTTTTTGATGTGTCTTGATTTAATCTAAATAGTATATCATGGTTGGTTCTAACAGTAGTTAGACAGTAGTGAAAAGATTCAAATTTATAGTTAGATAAATGGGCTAGGTTGATTCTAGCAGGTATATGATAGTGGTGTGGGTGAAGGTTATGAGGAAGCATGACAATACAGAATTCCAGCAGCTGGTGGTTATAATTGGGTTGAGTTTTGGATCCCAAACAATATAGACAAGAGGTAATATAACTAGCCACAAAGAGATAAGATGAGAGGACATTGTGCCAAATACCAAAGCATATTATCAAGTGGTAAATGAGGTTGAGATTAATTCCAGCTCTATAGTTATGATTGTAGATAGCAGTATGATTGGTGATAGCAGTACAGTAAGTATGGTGTTTTGATACATAAACTAGAAGCCATTTGAAGGTAAGATTATTCCAAACCCAAAAGCTCATACTCAAGTGGTACCCTAGTTTATAATAAGGATTTGGATGTATGGATATAGATAATATGCAATCATTTGGAGAAACTAGTTCAACAGTATAGTGGCAAGTCCTAGAATCACAAAGCCAACAACAAGTAAAGTAAAAGAAGATAAAACTAGCCAGATAAGATTTTGATGTATTATGATATCTCAAATAAGGATCCATGGGACTAATCTTTAATCCAGAGGCATTTGGATTAGTAGAGTGTTTGATATACTGATGAAAATTGGGTATAATCGGGGTTTTGTGATATGCCAAGCAAGTGATTGTAGGAATGGTCAATGTGGTAAATCTGGCATCATTAGTATGCAATAGAAGGTTCCTATATAAATTATAGATAATAGAATTACAATGGCTAGTGGTATATACTGCATTTAGATGTTTCTTAAATGATATAAATGACAGCTTTTGAGTGGTTATAGTATTTTTTTCAAGTATATGCCGATATACATGGGAGTATTTATATATATATATATATATTTTTGAATGTCACAGTGGTAAGCTAGCAAAATAGGATGTAGAGAAAAGCTAAGCAAATGATGAGAAAGTGGCATAAATCCAGTTAACTTCAATTTTGTAGGGTAAATGAGATTAATTATATTTTGTGTTATTTCAATTTGATGGGGGTAGGACACAGAGTTGCATTTAAGCGGGTATATGATAGCACCTACCATAAAAAATGAAGAGAAATGATAAAAAATGCTTAATTCACCAATGGTTTTTAATTTCTTTCGTTCAAGTGCAGTGATATATCTCAGAATAAAGGAGAGACATGTATTGCATGTGGTTATACAGTCATCAAAGTAGAGCTGGTAATGATCACAATAGTAGCAGAAGCAATTATGTTTAGGGTGTATTTCACTGTAGGAATTGTTTGAGATGGGAATAATCATGCCAAGATTTAGCAAATCACTGGTAAATGAGAAATAAATAAGGCCACAAAATTTAGTTTTGATCCTATCTAGTTGTGACAGTGTTTGAGTTGTGTAATTTCTTTTAGTATGAGCACAATAAGAGGTACCATTTTTGTAGTTGGAGCAAGTCTTCACCAAGAGAATAAATCCATCATGTTGAGGTGCAAACTGCCTTTTGGTAGTAGACTTGATAACTTGTTTGAGATCATTTACTTGCTGCTTTAGTCTCCTGCTATGAACCTGTATGTAGATGAGAGAGTGGATGAGCTCGAGGGAGAGATTCCCTCGAGTGTGGTTAGTTGAGTGTGATTTAGAATCATGTGTGATAAAAATGAATATTGAAACCATGTGGTTATGCTTAAGTTGAGTTAGTGCTCCAAAAACCCAACACCAATAATTGGTACAGTTGAGGTAGTGCTCTAGTTCATAACATGTAATTTGATTTCTGATTTGAGAGATATTACAAGCATTTGATAGATCCGGGTAAGTATGATTGAGGCAAGCTCCAGAAACCCAACACCAATAGTAGGCAAAGCATAAGTATTCATGATCAACCAAGTTACCAATTATTATGAATTTTTGATGATTAAAGTCGAGAATTTGCCAGCATATAGAAAATAAGACATTCCCAATTATTACAGGATTGGTGGTCCATTTTATAGTTGCTCCTTTTGATGTTTCTTGGTTTAATCTGCAAAGTGTATCATGGTTGGTTCTGATAGAAATTAGCCAGTAATGAAAACATTCAAAAATAAAGTCAGATAAAAGGGTTTGGTTAGTTGTAGCAGGTATGGAGAAGTGATGCAGGTAGAGTTTATGCGGTAGCATGTTAATGCAAATCTTCACTAGCTGATAGGTATATTTGGACTGAGGTTTGGATTCCAAACAATATAGACAAGAGGTAATATGACTAACCACAAAGTAATAAGGTGAGAGGTTATCAAGTCCAATCCCAAAGCATATTAACAAGGAGCTAAGATCAAGTTTTTCTTTTCCTTTGTCACTTTTCAGTGGCTTAGGAGCTTTTGGTTTCTTGTGAGATTTTCTGGGTGTCGGTGGATCCTCAGAGACGATCCCCTT